>OY856413.1:932255255-932287755 GCA_963693085.1 Alisma plantago-aquatica | reverse complement strand
GTACACCCCAATGTTGTTTGTCTATCTAGACCATCTCTTTTCAAAATCTAATCCATTGATCTTCATGGTTACAATAATAATAGGTCACATACAAAATTTGAACTCATTTGGATGAGTGTAAGTCACTCATCCAAGAACAACAAAACCGACGCACAAAACTAATTTGAAATACATGATTTTTGCCTCCTTTAGACGCACGACCTATAAGTGTCCAAATGAGCTAAAACTTATTATATAGTATGTTCTTATGATTATTAAGAAGATCAACGATTTAGATTTTTCAAAAATTTATTGCATCTTCAAAAATGACTGAGGTGTACAGTGCCTCCGGTACACTCGAGTGTACACTAGCTTGACTCATATATATATATATATATATATATATATATATATATATGTATAGTCAGGCTAGAATACACTCGAGTGTACAGATCGCACGGATACACTCAAGTGTGTTTACATATCAAGACCATTTTTTGCAAGATGTTAACCATTAATCTTCACTGTCATACTATAATTAGGGTACATACAAATTTTGAGCCCATTTGGATGAGTGTCACTCATCCGAGGGCAACAAAATCGACGCACGAAACTAATTTGAAATGCATAATTTTTGCGGTCTTTATAACATGACCTACAAATGTCCAAATGTGCTAAAATTTTGTATATGAGCTATTCACAAGATGTTTAAGAAGATCAACGGATTAGATTTTTGAAAAAAATATTGCATCATAAAAAATTATTTGTGTATTCTGTTCCGAATACATTCGAGTGTATTCTAGCCTGACTCATCCAAATGGGCTCAAAATTTGTATGTACCATGGTTATCAGAACCGAACCGGACCGGCCGGTTGAACCGGTTGAACCGGGAACCGGTCACTCTACCGGGTCGGTTCCCTCCCAAAGCCGGAAATGAAGTCTGACCGACATCAAACCGGTGAACCGACCGGTTGAACCGGTGAACCGGCGAACCGGTCCGGTTTCAGCTGAACCGGCCGGTTCTCTCACTTAACAAGTAAATGTATTTTTGCTGCTATTTTTACTAATTAATATTGAATACTATATGCATGTTGGTATATAAATATCCATCAATAGAATAATATTTGTTATTTGGTCTGTTTATCAAGTTATTGTGAGCAGTTTTGCTAGTATTCATGTTTCATAACTTTTGCAGGGACATTTTCTATGAGTATCAAAGATATTTATATATTTTTAAACTATTAGTGACGTCATGCTGATGTCACCGGTTGAACCGGTCAGACCACTGGTTGAACCAGTGAACCGAGAACCAGAGGCCTCACCGGTTCGCTTACCGGTTCGAGTCTGACAACCTTGGTATGTACCCTAATAATAGTATGATAGTGAAGATCAGTGGTTTACATCTTGCGAAAAATAGTCTTGATGTGCAAACACACTTGAGTGTATCCGTGCGATCTGTACACTCCCGAGTGTATTCTAGCCTGACTCTCTCTCTCTCTCTCTATATATATATATATCCTACACGACTGGAACTCTTTTACTTATACGAGATACAATAGAACACCCAATAAACTATTGCGACGGAACCCAAAATCCCAATACCCTTCAGCAACAACTTCAAACTCCACCGACAACTTTGCTTCGTGCTACACCTCTACTCTGCTGCCTTAATGACATTAGAAATTTGCTGGCAACTTTGTATCTTGCAGAGAATTCACCTCTCTCACGCACAAATCTATCGGGAGCCCTTTTGGCATGATGACTTAAAGTCCCTTACACAAATTCTGTCCACAACCATTTCGCTCTACTGTCTTCAAAGAGTGCACGATGCATAAGGTGTAGATATTTGGAACATACTACAACTTGTATTGCTTTGTTCATTCATGTTTTGGTTGTTATCGATGGTGGTGTTTGTATTTTCTAAATTTCATGATAAATGTAATACAATATACGACTATGTTCAATACCTGCGGTGGTAGTAGTCTAACATTCAGGGGCCGTTTGGGTGGAGTAATTGGAGGCGGTATTGTAATTAGATCTAGTATTTTAACTACTGCATTTATTAAATCGCCGTTTGGGTTGTGCTAGGTGATTTTATAATTGTCGGTACTCAAAATGCGACATTCCCACATATGTGTATTCCACGACCCTCCTAAAGTATGTCAGTATTGGCGTTATTTGGAATTGCTGCGGAAGGGATCTTCCCCTGACTCGCCCTCGATACCTCCGTCTCTCCCGATCCCTCTTTTGCCCGACGATCGTCTCCTTCCGCAATCGTCTCCTCCTGTTATCGTCTCCTTCCGCCGTCGTCTCCTCCCCCGTCTCCTCTACCGCCACCACTACCGCTCCTCCCTTTGCCCCTCTCCATCATTCCTATACCCAATCTCGCGACAAGGGTTCCGACATGGTGGCGTCTTGGTGGTTTGAGATTCTGGAGTTGATCCTCTGCCGCCTCCTGGTCCTCCGCAACCCCATCCCTCTCGGCCATGTCCCGGCTGTCCACTCCCTAATCATGGCCATCATCTCCGCCACGATCTTCCTAGGCCTCCTCTCCTCGGAGGTCGAGATCCGCGTCACTCGGTGGCTGTGGAGGCGAATGGAGACGACGACCTTCCGATAGCTTTGCTTCCCTCCACCTCCTCCACACGCGTCTCTTCTGGAGCTACACCATCTACCTCTCCCGATTTTAGGTCACGACAATCTTGACGACCACGCTCGTGTACGTCGTCATCTACGGGTACAGGTTCTGGGTTGGCATTGGGCTTCCTACAAGGCTTTGCTTCCCCATTGTGCTCAACTGCCAGATGCTGCTCCTAGGAATGGAAAGAAATATCGACGATACCGTCGGTATACCGACCGGTATACCGATATCGACGACATCGGTCATCAGTTCACACAAACCTATCGTTGGGATTGCAAATATCGGTAAACCGATGATATACCACCAAATATCGCCAAATATCGCCAAATACCGCCAAATATCGACGAAATTTACTGGTATACCGATTTTTGCGTGCATAAGTCTGTTTCTGTTGTTTGAGAGGAGGAAATGGTGGAGCAAAGGGATCTCGACAACTAGGGCTCAGATAAGTCTAATCTAAGGTGTTCCTTTATGTTTTCTACCATTTCTCTCATTTACGTGTCATCTATCTCAATTAAAATGTAAGTTCGTCCCAAAATGCCTTAAATTGGCAAAGATCTCGCCA
Source organism: Alisma plantago-aquatica (assembly GCA_963693085.1). Classification (NCBI taxonomy): domain Eukaryota; kingdom Viridiplantae; phylum Streptophyta; class Magnoliopsida; order Alismatales; family Alismataceae; genus Alisma; species Alisma plantago-aquatica. The sequence goes on along the minus strand of OY856413.1, from coordinate 932,284,570 downwards.
TCTGCTTTTTTATGTCTTCCTAATTGTATGTGTTTGTAGATATACAACACTTTCTCATAATCTACATAATAATCATAGTAATATACCTAAATAATCCACGAAATATAAGTATAATTTGCTATCATTTTTAGTAGTAAGCTAATAAGTATACATATGTTCTTCTAACTAGTATTTTATCATACAAAGGAAGAAAATGTACTAGTTCGCAACACAACAAACAAATATTGTAAAAAAACATAGATTTTGTAACTTTCTAGTCTTATATTTGATTATACATGGCACTTGCTACATATATCCCACAAGATGGACATGGTTGACATGGTAACTAGACTTTTAAATTATCGCATCCCCACGACATGCATATGGTGGGCATGGTAATAATGGCTTTTATATTTATCCCACTATTGTGCATAATCCATGGAGAAACTCACTACTGCATATCAAGTTCCTGTGCTACAAACAACAACAGAGAAAAGGTGTCACAACAGTGATGGTGCCTAACTTCCTTGACAGTCATGAAGTTAATTGTCAAAGTCACACATTGAAGAAGAGCAATAGAAAGCCCTGGTGTATATTTTCTTTTAGAATCTGATATGATGCATATGGAGACATAGTAATGTAAAATTCTAAAACATATCGTGTTTAATTACATAATACGAACGAGTATTATACACTTATATAGTATTGTACATGACGTGTATGAGCAACACGTAACTTGATACCACCAACCTTACATAATGTACATGTCATGGGAGCAATATGTCAACCATATCAACTCAATATTGTATGGAGAATCAGTGTGTAACTCGACATACAACTGATATGAGTTAGTAAGTTACTATGCCATTTATGTGTTGTAAATTGGATATTATTGCATAAGTGTGTGTATTTATGTTTATGGATTGTGCTAGTAAAATTTCAAATCTTAATTCTAGTATTTTGTCATCGAAATCCTTCATCGAAATCTGCAGAAAACAGGATAGGTTCCCTACCTCCCACATGATGGACCCCCCCAACATACCCAATATAGAATTTTATTGCATAAAACGTTGCATCTAGGTGTTGAGACCACGCATGTAAAATTTCATGATTTAATTCGTTTGTTTAGGCGTCGATAAGTCCAGGATTGCATCTGTCGATATTTCCGTCGGTATACTTGTAAATATCTATTTCCACGTCGTCGATAAGGCGTCGGTATCAACATTTAATTCCTTGCTCCTAGGTTGCCACCTCGGTGTCCTACTGCTCCACTTTCTGTCTCTGCGGCGCTCGTCGCCCCTTCTTCCCTCCTCGGCGGGGACGCGCAGCTCGTCCGGGCAAGAAACGGGCTGGCGAAGCTCCTCCCGACCCTTTCCGCCGATGATCGGTCCTCCACTCCTACCGATCGAGCCTGGTCCTTCGGACGCAGTAGCAGGGGTTCGTCCTCAGCCGACATTGCAACCCGCTTACTGCAGCGGACCCTCTCCCTCAAGCTCTCCCGCGCATGGTCAACTGCGAATCAGCTCAACACCAAGACATCCAACCTCACGCTGCCAAAAGGCACTGATGGCGGGTCGACTGTCCTGTCGCTCTGCATTTACACCATGTGCTTAGTTCTGGTCTTCGCCATGTGGTCGTAGTAGCCGCCTTCCTGACCCAGGAGCAGGCGCCGACGCCTCCCCTTCCGTCCCAGCCACGACAAATTTCCTAGGCCGCTCCCATAGCCGCACTGTACGATTGGCTTGCAGAGGACTGGAAGAAGGACTGGATGTCAAGAAGTAGTGATAAAAGAATCCATCCGGGTTGGGATTCTGCCCTCTACGACGCTATCTTAATAAACAATCATCTTCCATCAAAATTTTCTTCCTCAACATCTGGTAGTGGCTATTCAATTCTCCTCATCATGACAATGTGGTGGAAATGTGGTTAGGGTGGAGGTTACCGTGGTTGTAATCAATTGGTTATGTACTCTTGCATGGCCACAACTGAATAATTGGTTGACTAATAGCAAATAAAGTGAATTTTGTTTGTGCCTAGTCTTTGTGTATGGTCTGAATGCCAAATACATATTTACCAAACAAAGTAATTAAAATGGTAGTAGTTTTAATTGCTGTATTTTTAAGTTCAGTGTCATCCAAACAAGGTAATTAACAATTCTGGTATTTGTTAATTGGGTAGTTAAAATCCCATAATTTGCTGACTACTGCAGTGATTAAAAAAGTCCCACCCAAACGGCCCCTCAGGGTTATAAGAAGGTAGATCTTTCTAACGTGCAAATAAACCACAGACGATAGATAGTGCAAACACACAAAGTAACTAATAATGCTAACATAACACAAGTAGCAAGTACAACGTCGCCGGATAGAAGATCATGAGCATATATGCAGATGAAGTATTGAACTAGTTAACTTCATAGCAACAATCGATGTAGATGATGATGAATAAGCTCGATAGACCCTCCATATAATATAAGAAAGGTCGACATATAATGGCAGAATTAGGAAAATCCACATAGATAGCACCAAAAGAAAGATTCATAATATATATTGAGTAGGAGAAGGAAATTCACCCTCTCTTTATTCTTCATCTCATCTTCATCTCCACTTCTTCATTTTATCTGTTCTCTTCCTCTATTCTACCCCTCAAATCAATCACCAATAGAATCAAGAGAGTGGTTGGGATAGAAAGTTGTAAACAAAGGCAGAGGTAGTGATATGTAGGTAAATATGTGGGAGGAAAGTAATTGATAAGACACATAATGTACTTTATGACTCGATTACATCGATCTTGCAGAAAAATAATGGATCTTTGTGCAATTAGAATATCTAGTGGGTGTGGTGCAGCCACTATCGTATAGTTTAGAAAAAATCAGATCCAATTATGATCTAGCATGGTATATTTAGGGCTGCCGGGGAAGGCTATAGGAACTATGGAAATTATATAAAGTTTGTTGCAAAGGGGAGATAAATGTTGTCGGAAAGGAAAACACCATGAAATGAAGATCTCCGCAATGTAATAGAATAGTGGTATATGAATTTGCACGCTATTTGATTGGTAGTTGTTGAAGACAACAACGACCACACAATGTCAGTGAAGAGACACATCATGTCATGCATCTGTAGATGCAGGCAACAAGATACATCGCCTTGAATTAGCAACACAACACCACTTACAGACACTGAGTTGTTGGGGCTGAGTAGGCGACACGTTGTGCCATAGCCGATACATCGTGTCATAGGTAACATGCTGTGTGTTTGAGAGGACACGATGTCTGTAGCAGCAAGAGTTCACATCATAAGCAATGAACAGACAAAAAAAACCTCGCACAAGCCATGCTAATAATGACACACCATGTTGCACGACAGATAAACAACAAGAAGTCCTGAAAACGTGGCAAAATGTTGTAAAAATCCTTGTAAGTCTGCACCAAGGCCAACTAGGGATTGGTTATCCCTAATAGCATAAAAAAGTTGGATCTTTTGCCATGATTTTGCTATAGATCTTGATGGCAGAGACATCAGATCTTAATGGCGTAGATGGCGACACGACATGGACGGCAACAACCACATTCAAATAGAAGGACACCACGACTCCTCTAAGACGACAAATACATAGAAAAGGCGGCCCAATAGATCTAGCAACAACACTAGAAGCATCATAAAGATTGGATTTTTGAGATGGAGGCGCTCCATGGAGACGACTCCTAAAAGAAGGGGATGAATATCCCTACAAACAATTGAACACTACGAAGGGTCGTGACCATCTACAAGGCGGGTACACTCCTCTCTCTCTCTATAGGGTTGCGTAGGACTAGTTGCTCTGGTACCATGTCTAGAAATTGTGGCAATCGAAAATCCCCTAGTATGTTTCTTATTGATAGATGGGCAAACCCCTCTTATATATAGGAGGAGATATAAGGAATTGGGCAAAACCCTAATGTTAGACACTAATGGGCCTAATAGACTTGTGACCATATATTGAGTTAATATGCAAATGAAGGCCATGTAGCATGTAGCTGGAACTTAGATATGCGAACTAATTGGAAATTTGTTTGTCTTGTATATGAACTGTGTTCATTAAGTTATTAATAGCACATATAGATAACATGACAATGAGCAATATATTTATATATCTATCTATTTGTCTATCTATCAAAATTCCTGTCTATTCTTAATGTGCAATACTTGTTCTGTTCCATTGTATGAATTCACTTTCCATTGTATAATTAGTTCTATGATTCATAGTATATCTCATGTGAACGAATCTACATTGCAATTGTTGCTTCATTACCTACATGATAGTCACAAATTTGGGAATTGGGATACAAGGTTTGTGGGTAAGATGGCATTTAACTAGAAAGCACAAATACTTACTAGAGCCTATCGTGGCCTCTCGGACATGGGTCCAACTTGAAGAGTTCGTGGACATGCCTGGACACGCAGCGAACATGTGGAAAACATGACCATGACATGTCTGTGTTGGAAACGTGTCTAGGACGACCACAACAACCTCCCAAAAGTGTCCTTGTAGTTCTTTTTCCTCGCCCCATCCTCCTCTTCTCCTTACGTGTTGTTCCTTCTACTTCCTCATTCTCCAATAATACTCTGGTCCCCTTCCTTTTAACCAAATAAATATGTCCATTAGTAGAACACACCCTCCGCTATGTTTACTGTTACCTTCCACTCCTTTTTCATAAACTACTTTAACACACATCCTCCTAGACCACCACGAGCATAATGAAACTACAATCCAACACATCCTCTTCTATGCCCTTTTTGTCTCCTCTCCCTCACTATTATTTTATACACATCCTCTTCATCTCTTTCTCACCACGGAAATTGTATTTCCACGGTTCAAATATACATAGTTTTTGATTTTAATATTTATAAAATGCTGCAATAACTTTATTGTAGGTTATAATTGTGGATTGTATTCATATCTTGATTTTATGACTATAATTTTGGATTGATTTCATATTACTTTGCACTATGGGCTTGATTTATATGTGAATATATTGTGGTATTGATTGTATTCTTTACTGTATTGTTGCTTGAATTGGGAAATGAGTCGGGCATTGTTATAGTTTGAATTGACAAATAACTCAGACATCTATATATGTTTGAATTAGAAAATAAGATTGAATTTCTTTACATTCTTCTAGATCTTTTGTGTTTCTATATTGATTATATATACCTAAGCACTCATATATACATACATATATGTATACACACATAATTTGTTTTCCTGTGTCCAGCGCCGTGTCCTTGTCCTATATTTTCCAAAGTCGCTATATCCTGTTTCTGTCTAGATCCATATCTGTGCCCATGTCCATGCTTCCTAGGTGTTTAGGATATAGCCGACAAATGTGAACCGTTAACATGTCTTTTATTATATGTTTTATTAGTTTTGTTATTTCTCTATTACTGCTGTACCTAGATGTAAATTACCCTTTGATATATAAATAAGAAGAGAGACCCTTTGGCTCTCTAACGCTGCTGCACGCAGCCGTCAATCTCCCGTCTCCCGTGTCTTCTCGTTTCTGCTTCGACATGGTATCAGAGCGGCTTTGATCCGCTGCCCCGCTTCCTCACCAAGCCGCCACAGCCGTCCCGCCTACTCTCCCCTTCTCAGCAGCCACCGCCGCCCGACTTCTCCAGGCGCCGTTGCCGCCGTTCCGGCAGGAACAATAGCCAGCCGCCGACGTTGGTGCTGTTGGGCTAGCAACCGCTAGCCGTCTTCATCGTTGGACCGATAGCAGTTTTTCCCTCACTGTTGCAGGTCTAGCCACCAAGGACCGGACCCGCCAACAAGCTTCCAGTTGATTTACTACCGTTTTCGACTAGTTCTTGGGAGTCGGAACTGCTGTTTGGGAGTCTCCGGGTGATCCAACGGCTATCTAAAGCCCAAATAGAGGGACTCGTCTCTTCCAGAGTGCTCTCCTAATCACATCTCCTCCATGTGTGATTAGGAAAAATAGTTTGGAGGTTGTGGATGCGTCAGTAACACATTCGTCGTCTTTTTCAGTTGTGACGTGTATCTCTCCGTCACTTCAACCTTCATTGTGACGTGTATCAGTCCGTCACAAAGCCCCGTTATATCATGGGGGACACCAAGATGTCTACGATCTACAATGAGATGTCACCTATCCCCTCCATCAAGCTAAACATGAAGAATTATCTCCTATGGATGAAAGCTGTCCATACTGTTTTGGAGTCTCGCGACAAGGCTAGATATGTTGACTTTGCTCCCCTGGCTGCTACTGATGAAGGACACGCTGAGTGGAAGCGTCATGAAAGTCTTGTGAAGACCTGGTTGTGGGGTCGTATGAAACCGGCGATTGCTGCTAGGTTCATGTTTTATTCTACAATCAAGGAGATATGGGACGCAGTGAAGAAGCATTATTCTCAGTTAAGAATGCTCTTCGCCAGTTAATGATCTATGATTGTCTTTTTGCAGAGAGACATGGTGACAAGTCACTAGAGGAGTATTTTGGAGCGATTTAGGCCATTGCTCAAGAGCTCAGTTACTATCATCCTGTGACAGTTGCTGAACAGGTCAAAGACAGAGATGACTTAACTACTGCCAAGTTCTTATCTGGACTCAATTCTTCTTGCAGTTCTTCCCGTAGTGTCATCCTTGCTTCTGATAAATTGCCTAGTTTTGAGGAAGCCTACTCGAGAATTCAACAATCCAATTTTGAGTCTGCTGATCCTATTTCTGTGGTATCTTCTGGGGAGTCTCATGCATCTATAGCTGCTGTAGTGAGAGGAGGACGACCTCATACAGTGGATAAATGTTCGAAGAAACATGGGAGACCTGCTGCACCACCAGTGGGGGCAACACATTATGCCACTACTACTGAGCCCTCTCCGTCTTCTACTGTGGGCTCTAGCTCTTCAGGCATCACTCTTACTCAGGAGGAGTATGATCGGTTCATTCAGGCTACACAACACATGAGTATGGGATCGTCATCCTCAACAAACCTGGCATCTACTGCGGGTAATCAGGCTACATCTCTTATAGCTTCTGGCTCTACTTCATCTTGGGTGGTTGACTCTGGCACATCACAACACATGACTGGTATGAGGAGATTGCTCCACTCTATTGACTCGTATATCCCTCACCAATCTGTTACACTGGCAGATGGTTCAGTGAGGAGAGTGTTAGCTAGTGGATCTGTTTCTCTAACACCCAAGATTGATCTTAAATCTGTACATTTTGTGCCTGAGTTTCCATTTAATCTCCTTTCTGTTGCAAAATTGATTGACACTGTAACATGTACAGTAACATTTGGGCCTTCTTGTTTTGTATTACATGATCTCAAGAGTATGAGGACGATTGTTGGGGGGGCCTAGGAAAGGTGATCTCTACCTTTTCCATGGTGACAGTCTGCCTCGCCCAGTACCTGCTCCTACTCCAGCCGTCTTGTTGAGTGGTTCCCCCTTACTATGGCATTGGAGATATGGACATCCTTCTTTAGAGAGCCTGCGGAAGTTGGAACCAGAGTTGTCCCATGTGTCGTCTTTGGAGTGTCAGTCATGTCAGTTGGGAAAGCATCGTAGATTATCTTATCCCAGCCGTGTCAATAAATGAGCATCTTGTCCTTTTGAGTTGGTTCATAGTGATGTATGGGGTCCTGTTAAAGACCAGAGTTATAATGGTTTTCGTTATTTTATTTCTTTTGTGGATGATTTTTCCCGTATGACATGGATCTATTTACTCAAAAGCCGAGAGTCTGTGCTATCTATTGTTAAACATTTTCATAAAGAAATAAAGGTTCAATTTGACTGCAATATCAAAATTCTTCAATCTGATAATGCTTTAGAGTATGTTCAAAAGTCCATGTCTGATTTTTGCAGTTCTGTAGGCATGATCCATCACACGTCTTGTCCTCACACCCCTCAGCAAAATGGGGTGGTTGAGAGGAAAAATCGCCATCTCCTTGATGTTGCTCGGTCTATCATGTTTCAGTCTAATGTGCCTAAGAAATTCTGGTCTGAAGCCCTTTTAACTGCCTGCTTCTTAATTAATAGACAACCATCCTCTATTGTTAAAGGGCAGACCCCATTCTATGTGCTACGTCCCACGGATCAGCCCTTCTCTGTCCCCCTTAGAGTGTTTGGTTGCACTTCTTTTGTCCATAATTTTGACCCTAAGGCCGACAAACTTTAATCTAGGTCTATTAAAACCTTGTTCCTTGGGTACTCCAGTACTAGCAAAGGATACAAGTGTTACTACCCTAGTCTTCGTCGCATGTTTGTGTCTAAGGATGTTACCTTCCATGATACCACTCCATATTTTCCCAATGCTATGAGTAAGGGGGAGCAGTTGAGAGAGGGAGTGCCACCAACTTTTCAGAGAGAGAGAGTGGCACCATCTGTGCAGAGTGAGGGAGCGCCACCCATCATTCCTGATTATACTTTTATTCAGGAAGAGCAGGCAGCTATGGGCCAGTTATTGAGCACTACCTACATGTTTATAGTAGGCGAGGCAGACAAGATCCAGAAAAGGTAGCGACACCAGTCTCTGAGCCTTCCTCATCGTCTTCTACTCACGAGATTCCTGCAAAAGCATCAGATCTTGATATTCCTATTACTGTCTGGAAAGGTACTCGTTCTTGTACTATTAGACATCCTATTACAAATGTGTGTTGTCTGTCCCACTTATCTAAACAGGCTCGCACATTTGCTATTGGGATTGATTTTGTGGTTATACCGAGAAATCACTATGATGCTATGAAGGACAGTGGCTGGAAACAGGCAATGCAGGTTGAGATGTCGGCTTTATTGAATAATGGCACTTGGGATCTTGTTGACTTACCTGCAAAGAAGAAAGCAGTGGGCTGCAGATGGGTTTTCACCATCAAACACAATCCGGATGGGTCAGTTGAAAGGTTGAAGGCCAGATTGGTAGCAAAAGGCTACATACAGACTTACGGTGTTGATTTCTTTGAGACATTTTCTCCAGTTGCTCGTCTGAATTCTGTGTGGATTATTATTTCTCTGGCTACTACTTTTGATTGGCCTCTGTTTCAGCTTGATGTCAAGAATGCATTTCTTCATGGTGACTTGCATGAAGAGGTGTATATGGAGCAACCTCTTGGTTTTGTTGCTCATGGGGAGTGTCAGAAGGTGTGTAAACTGAAGAAAGCCATATATGGACTGAAACAATCTTCTCGAGCTTGGTTTGACAAGTTCAGTGATGTTGTTCTACAGATGGCTTCTCTCGTTCCATGACTGATCACTCTTTATTCTATTCTAATTCTTCTTGTGGTTCAATCATTATTGCTGTATATGTTGACGACATAGTGATTACTGGCAGTGATTCTACAAGCATATCACGTGTGAAGGAAGGTTTGCAGAGACACTTCCACACGAAGGATCTGGGTAAACTGAGATACTTTCTGGGCATTGAGGTACTTAGATCTCATGCATGTATCAATCTATCTCAGAGGAAATATGTGATTGACTTACTGAAGGAGACAAGCATGATTGATTCTAAGCCGATATCTACTCCCTTGGATTATCACATCAAGGAGACGGTTGATGATGTTGAGTACTCTGATCCAGGATATTACAGGAGGATAGTTGGTAAGCTGATATATCTGACTGTTACACGACCTGACATTTCTTTTGCTGTAGGCGTAGTTAGTCAACACATGAGCTCACCACGACAGTCACACTGGACAACAGTTTGTCGAATTCTGAGATATCTGAAAACTGCTCCTGGAAAAGGGATCACATATTATAAACCTAAGGTGCCCCCGTCTACTGTGGCCCTTACAGGTTATGCAGATGCAGACTGGGCTGGTAATCATATTGATAGGAGGTCTACATCAGGGTACTGCACGTTCATAGGTGATCATTTGATTACTTGGAAAAGTAAAAAGCAGCATGTGGTAGCAGGATCCAGCACTGAGGCTAAATATCGTGCTATGGCTCATGCATGTTGTGAGCTACAATGGGTTAAATCTGTTCTTACTGAGTTGAAGATTCCTATTTTATCTTCCATGGAGCTCAAGTGTGACAACCAATCAGCCATACACATTGCCAGGAATCCTGTCTTTCATGAGCGTACAAAGCATATAGAAGTTGATTGCCATTTTATCAGAGATCAGATCAAGAATGGTACTATTGTGACGCCATATGTCAAGTCTGAAGAACATCTGGCAGATATCTTGACAAAGCCATTAGGTCTAGCAGCATTTCAAAATCTATGTGGCAAGCTGGGCATACACAACGTGTACACTCCAACTTGAGGGGGAGTGTTAACATGCCTTTTATTATATGTTTTATTAGTTTTGTTATTTCTCTATTACTGCTGTACCTAGATGTAAATTACCCTTTGATATATAAATAAGAAGAGAGACCCTTTGGCTCTCTAACACTGCTGCACGCAGCCATCAATCTCCCGTCTCCCGTCTCTTCTCGTTTCTGCTTCGATGTGAACTTTTGCAAAGATTTGGTATAAGTTCGACACAATCGGAAAACACATAAAATCTGGACAATATGATATGATTGTGTATATCTACATATAAATACTACATATAAATACGTGATGCACATTTTCCATAATTGTATTAATGGATATAAATGATCTGCATATTGATTCTCCATTCCCGAATATCAGATCTATAAAACATGGTCTTATACCATAAGCTCATAATTCGTGAATTTTGAGAATGATTAATGAGATTCGAGCATAATAAACGAATTCACAGTTATTCTTCAAATTTAGAAGTTATCGTTTCTTGTGGAATTTGGCAGTGGCATTCGTCACATGTAAAAGTTGTGAATTGTTTGAGATATTTTAAAAACTCAGCGATATTTGTGACTGCATGCCATTGTCTGCAACACAGTCATTATGTCTAGGTGTCTTGTCATGCTGTATTTTCGGTAAAGTTTTATATATCTACTTGTTGGAGCTTTTACTAGCTGCTTGCTACATACCTGATGAAGTTATGTACTATCTCCCTACTTGGATTTCTTAAGTAGGGTTAGATGTATGACTATGTATCAAAATTTTGTAAGGGTAAAGTTGCTGTGCATGAGAAATTGTCTGGCAAGTATTTTTTGACCTGTAATCTGCTTTTGTTATTCTCAGTTTATTGTCAAGGCTTACAAGAAAGGTTCTTCTAACGCACAATGATTTTACTCATGACATTAGGAAAAAATATGTCTTTTTGTTTCAGTACAGATAGGATACAATTTCTTCTTAACTATTTTGTACTTTTTGTTTACCCTAGTTCCTAGTTGTATCTGGAAGTAAGTCCAATCTAGTATCCCTGTTCTTGCCTATTTCCTTCTCCACAATATTGTACCTCTGCTTTCTTTAAAATTGTTTGCTATCTAAATGCCGACTTAGTTAATTCATTTTAGTTGTCTTGCATCGCACTGACATTGCATTATTTGTTGTTCTTCTATAGGTTAGGCTCTGCAGGGAGAAATCCTCGGGAAATATCTATGCTATGAAAAAGCTCAAGAAATCTGAAATGCTCAGCAGGGGTCAGGTGACACTAATAAGTCATATCCCAGCATCTTACTCTGATGAAACTGAATGCATTGCTTGTTATTAATTAATGGAGATTCGGTAACTGGACCCTGAATCCGCTATTCTGTTATTATCCATTGAAAAAACTCATGGGAAAGTCATTTTACTATTTTATGAGTATTTGTTAAGGAATTATAGAAATGAATCTTACAATATTTACTGATCATCCTAGTGTTATTAGTGTAATATCGACTATTATATTGGTAGAATACTAAGACATTTGAAACTGTCACATTTCGAAGGTAGATAGCCTAGTAGCATCTATTTAATCTGATCTTTACCACTAATTTATTTTTAAGTGTTATTTCTGTGAATAAAAACTGCCTTTACATAGCCGCTACCTTTTTGTTGGCTGCTGATAGGTACTTGTTAGAGAAACCGGATTGAGTGAAACCCTCGACTTAACTGTATCTCAGGTTGTGTGTATATATATACACAACTTTTGTACCAACTTAACACATAGGTCCCTGAATTACAAGTAGGTCTGCAAATATTATCATTCCCCCTCAAGCTAGAGCATATATATCATATGTCCCAACTTGTGGCATAAGTACCGTACCCAACAACCATTTAGAAACTTTAGTAAACAAATCAACGAACTGATCCTTTAGATCTGACATGTAACATTTGGATCAACTTTTCCTGAATATTTTTTTTAGTGTGACAAGTAATTCTATCTTATTTACTTAATTAGGACTAATGGGCCTTTCCTACTTAAGCCCATCAACGCCAGTCTAGTTTATCATATTATGTTCCACATGTACATCGTACCCTGAGTCGCTTATATATAGGACGAATCATATTCTTTTATTGTTAATAAGATTGCTCTCCAAGTTTATCACATGGTGTTAGAGCATGTTTAGAATCCTAGGTTTTTTTTCTAACGGAGTACAGCCCTAGCCATAACCGTTCAACAACAGCTGGGCAGCAACAGCAGCTGCCGCTGCTGTCAAGCAGCAGCAGCAGCCACTGCTGTTGGTCAAGCCCAGCTGCCGCCGCCGAACACCAGCCGCGACGCCGGAGCCGTGGGGCAGCACTAGCAACGCTGCTGTCACGAGGCAGCAGCCGTGGGGCAGCAGTAGCCAGGCTGGCCGTTGCCGTCACCTCTTCTTCGTCAATGCATTGACTTCACTCAGTCGACAGCTGCACAGTGGTAATTTGTTAAAAATCTTGTAACCAACATAGAGTTCCTTCTCTTTCACTCTCCTCCTCCCCACTATGTACATGGGTGAATGCTTCTAAAATAGGGAATAATGCCTTTTTCGTCCTATCAAAATGCTTCTTTCATGTGATAGTGCTTAGCCCCACATCTTTTTGGCTATTTCAGTCCCACTGTGTTCATTCCGGTGGTTTCTTCTCTATCTCACCTTCTTCGTACCAGTGCCTTTTCATCCACCAAGATTCTACCAGTGTGATCTTCTCTCAGAATAATTTGAAGGCAAAGATACACTTTAGAGAATTGTCTACAATGATAGTACTCCAATCTCTATCATCAAACTAACTAGAGATAACTACCTACTTTGGATAAATTCGATTTATAGGATTCTTGAATCCAGAGATAAAGTTGAAATTTGTTGAGAAGCATGTCAAGGACACCCCCGAGTGGAAGATGGGAAACAAACATGTCAAGAATTGGATGTGGAATAGCATGGAACCTTCCATTACATCTAAACATGTTTTGTAAGAATGCAAGGACCAGTGGGAGGCCGCACGCTAACACTTCATGTAAGAAAAGATTGCAATGCACACTTACAAGATCTAAGACAAGCTCTTTATTGAGCACCATAGGGAGAAATCATTAGATGAGTACTACGACGCTATCATCGCCTTGTCACAACAATTAGTTTATTTCCATCCCGTCACCTCGGATGAATAAACCAAGGAGCGTGCCAGCCTCATCACTGCAAAGTTCCTAAATGACCTGCATCCTGCCGTTGCCCCAGTCTGTAGTGTCATTCTGGCAGGGATCAGTTCCCCACCTTGAAGGATGCCTTCTGTCGTCTAACAAAATTGAAACTATGCCCTCAACAAAATCATGCCATCTCTTCTGACTCGCAGCTAGTCATGGCTACAATAGCCCGAGGTCGACGACATGGACGTGCTCCCAGACCCAAATGCACCTTTTGTAATAAGCCGGCACATCTTGAGGACAACTGCTACCAAAGCACGATCATTCCCACAGACGCGGACAAGGAGGCACTGCTCATGTCGCCCAAACTACTAACACCTCCTCTATTACTATCTCCTCAGCATAGTATGAACAACTTCTGCAAGCTTCCAAACAACAGACTATATCTGGGGACTATGTCTGTACAAAATGTTGTGACCTCTTTAATGCATCTAGCGTCCAACCAAGGTAATATGGAGCCCTTCAATGTAGCATCCAACTTTCCTTGGGTATTTGACTGTGAGGCTACACAAGACATCATTGGTATGAAACACCTACCATCTACCTTTGATTCCTATATTCCCAATTCCTCTGCCACACTTCTAGATGGATCAATTAAAGCCATTCAACAGTGTGGCAGTGTGAATCTTTCACCAAAAATTAAACTCCAGTATGTGCAGTTTATCCCTAATTTTCAATTTAACTTAATGTTTGTTTCCAAACTTGTTGATGCCTTCAACCGTATCATAACCGTTGATAGTCATGTCTTTTGTGTTGCAGGGTTCTCAGATATTGAACACATTTGTTTGATCTTTAGAGCTGGTGATTTGTACTATTCTGGCGATGGCGTACCTTAGTCGACTCCTTTTTTTGCTCACCCCTTCAACTTCATCAATGCTACGATCACGCATCCTAGAACTAGCTCAAACATCTGGAGAATGGTGCAGGACTTTGACTTAGTGTCAACTTTGCCAGGTGTGGAAGTGGAAGTTTGTGGAAACATCGAGGAAGTTCAGACGCAAACTCTGATAAATTTTGATGTCATTTTTTGATGAAAATGATGTGAATTTGAAGGAAACTTTTATTGAAAACTTCTAATTATGTTATTCCTCTATCTGATATATGTTAGTTGAACACAAAAACACGATTTTCGAATCTCTAGCCTTAGTTAGGTTGATAATACAATGTGTTGCTTGCAAGGGTCAAATGTGTAATACACGTGTACAAATATAGTTCACATTATGTATAGAATATACAGTCAAATAGTACTTACAACACCCTCTCTAAGAAAGAGTGGCAACAACAAACATAGGAGTTGATATTAGAAGTTGTGAAGAGGGTTGGAGGCGACACAAATGCCTCATTAGGGCACTAGTTAGGATTATTGTTCTGGGCCGTCTCAACTTCGCCCTAGCTTCGCCAACTTTGAGGAACTTCAGCAACTTTGGAGAAGTTGATACAAAATACACATAGAAAAGTCAATTTCGCCGACATCATTAAAACTTTGCCCCGAAGTTTGGACGAGGCCGAAGTATTTGGTATTCAACTTCACCTATGGTTGAATTTTGAAACTTAGCCGAAACTTCGCCCAACTTTGACAAACTCGTGTTCCATGATATAGTCATCTTTATTTAGTTTAAAAAGCCTTCCATGTGACTATTGTCAATTAGGGAAGCATCATAGGATTTCTTTGACTTGCAAAACTTTTTTATGTTAAAAAACTGTCTTTGATTTGGTTCATAGCGATGTGCTCCATTTCAAACCATGAATTTTAATGGATTTTGTTATTTTGTTACTTTTATCGCTGATTTCTCAAGAATGACTTGGATATATTTGTTGAAATCCTGTGATGAGATGTTTGGTATCTTCAAAACCCTCTATAAAAATAATTTCAACATAATTTGGTAAACCCATTAAAATATTAAGAACCGACAATGCTTTAGAATGTGTCTGTGGCTCCATGACATCTTTTTGCTCTGAAAATGGGGTTATCCACCACGATCTTGTGCTCAAACTCCACATTAAAATGGTCTTCTTGAGCGAAAGAATCGTCATTTGTTGGATATCACTGAAGCTATTCTTTCCCAAGCTTAGTTTACCCCTACCTTACAAGTCTGAAGCTGCTGTTCTTACTGCTTGCTGCTACCTTATCAACCGACAACCTTCTTTGTTCTCCAAAACAAGATTCCCTTTTCTCTTGTATCTCCAGAGATAAGATTTTTCATCTCCCTTTATGCGTTTTTCGGCTGTACAGTCTTTGTTCATAACTTTGATCCGAAGGTAGACAAACTTGATCCTCACTTTGTAAGTGTCATGTCCAAGTCACCATCACATGTATGTCTCGGCCGATGTTACCTTCCATGAATATGATATTTTCTTTGCCACGTCTTCATCCACGTCACCATTGCCTCCAAATTAATTTGTTGAGTTAGATCTGTCTGATCTAGTGGAGTCCACTTCCATTGATCCTCTCGCTGATCATCCCACTGATCAGGTGGAGCCTAACATTCCTCCTAAAACAAATCCGATTCTTGAGTTTGCCAATGTATATCGTCAACACCCAAAGAAAAATTCCCAGCTCTAGGACCCACCTCAATCGTCCAATTCAGAGGATTCAATACGCCCTTTGGTGCTATAAAAAGGTACACGTTCTTGCACTCAACATTCATATCTTGTGCCCATAGTCACAAATTCGATATTCGGGATATGTTCGGTTGGGCTGAAAAATTCGGGATTCGGGAATTATGCGGGAAATTCAGGTAAAAAGCGGTCAAATTACGGTAACAATAAGGTCAACGATTCAGGAAAAAGTCGGCAAAAAGATCGAAGGACTCATATATATATATATATATATATATATATTGTAAGAAGAAATGAAGGAGAAAGAAGACGGGAACACCGTTCACATGTCGGCTGCAAGGAGCAGCAAACGTGAGTAGGACTTAAGCCTACACACTTGTATTTATATATTAGGTTAAGTACATGAGGTACAAAGAGAGAAAACTGATAAAAAATAAATTCCATAAGTAAAATAGATCTAACGCCGGTTTGCCGTTCCGCCGCTGTGCCGGTGTCGATACCATCGACTTGAGTGTCGATGGTATCGACGGAGTATTAACTTGCGCCTGAACCAATCTCGATACCATCGACTTGAGTGTCGATGGTATCGACCGGAATGCAGCTTGCTTCAACATGAACCTGAATTGATCTCGATAGTATCGACAGAATGTCGATAGTATCGACCTGGATGCAGGTTGCTTCACACTCCCCCTCAAGCTGGAGAGTACACATCGTGTATACCCAGCTTGCCGCAGAGTCTCTGAAAGATTGCTGAACCCAAAGGCTTCGTCAGGATATCTGCTAGTTGATCTTCCGATCTGACATATGGAGTCACAATAGTGCCGTCTTTTATTTGATCACGAATAAAATGGCAATCAACCTCTATGTGTTTTGTGCGCTCATGAAAGATAGGATTTCTGGCAATATGCATAGCAGATTGATTATCACACTTGAGCTCCATAGAAGGAAGGAGAGAAATGTGCAATTCAGATAAAACGAACTTGACCCATTTCAATTCACAGCATGCATGGGCCATAGCACGGTATTCAGCCTCAGTGCTAGATCTCGCAACCACATGTTGCTTCTTACTTTTCCATGTGATAAGATGATCACCTAGAAAGGTACAATAACCTGATGTAGATCTCCTATCAGTATGATCACCAGCCCAGTCAACATCTGAATATCCTGTGAGAGACAGGGTAGATGGAGGTGCCTTTGGTCTAGAATATGTGATACCTTTACCGGGAGCATTTTTCAGATACCTCAGAATTCTGCAGACCGCTATCCAGTGTGATTGTCGCGGAGAATGCATATATTGGCTGACCACACCCACAGCAAATGAAATATCAGGTCGGGTGACTGTTAGATATATTAACTTGCCCACTATTCTCCGATAATATTCTGGATCTTTATATTCAGCATCATCAACCACCTCTTTGATGTGATAATCCATTGGTGTAGATACCGGTTTAGACTCAGCCATGCCTGTCTCTTGTAACAAATCAAGCACATATTTTCGCTGAGATAAATTGACACCTGCATGAGATCTAAGCACTTCAATGCCTAGAAAGTATCTTAGTTTGCCCATATCCTTTGTATGGAAGTGTTTTTGCAAACCCTCTTTGACACGAGATATTCCCATGGTGTCACTGCCAGTAATTACTATGTCATCAACATAGACAAGAAGGATAATAGATCCACAAGAAGAGCTGGAGTAGAATAAAGAATGATCAGTCATGGATCGAGAAAAACCCATCTGAAGGATGACTTCGCTGAACTTGTCAAACCAAGCTCTAGGTGACTGTTTCAGCCCATAAATAACCTTTTTTAATTTGCATACTTTTTGACACTCCCCCTGAGCAACAAACCCAGGAGGTTGCTCCATATAGACTTCTTCCTGTAGATCACCATGGAGAAAGGCATTCTTTACATCCAGCTGAAATAGTGGCCAATTAAAAGTAGTAGCAAGAGAAATAATGATCCGCACAGAATTCAGGCGAGCAACAGGTGAGAATGTTTCAAAGAAGTCAACACCATAGGTTTGGGTGTAGCCCTTTGCAACCAATCGAGCTTTCAACCTTTCAACAGATCCATCCGGATTGTGTTTAATAGTGAAAACCCATCTACAGCCTACTACTTTCTTTCCTGCAGGAAGATCAACCAGATCCCAAGTACCATTATTTAAGAGAGCCGACATTTCACATTGCATAGCCTGTGTCCAGCCACTGTTCTTCATAGCATCATAATGATTTCTTGGTATAGTCACAGAATCAATCCCAATAGCGAATGCACGGGCCTGCTTAGACAAATGAGACAGGCAACATACATTTGTAATAGGATGTTTGATAGTACAAGACCTAGTACCTTTCCGAACAGCTATAGGAAGGTTGAGATCTGATGTCTCTGTAGGATTCTCTTGAGTAGAAGGCGATGGTGAGGGCTCAGGGACTGGTACCGCTACTTCTTCTGGATCTTGCCTGCCTCGCCTATGATATACATGTGCATAATGCTCAATGATGGGTCTATCTCCTGCTTGGTCATCCGGAATAGAAGGAAAATCCGGAATGATAGGTGGCACTCCCTCACTCGGCACTGAAGGTGCCAGTCTCTCATTTTGTATTTTTGGTGGCTCTCCCTCACTCAACTGCTCCCCCTTGCTCATAGCATTGGAGAAATATGGAGTGGTCTCATGAAAAGTGACATCCCTAGACACAAACATGCGGCGAAGACTAGGACAGTAACACTTGTATCCTTTACTCGTAGTAGAGTAACCCAGGAACAGTGTTTTAATGGACCTAGGAGACAGCTTGTCGGTCTTAGGGTCGAAGTTATGGACAAAGGAAGTGCAACCAAAAACTCTTAGAGGAATATGATAGGGAGAGTCCTTGGGACGCAAAACAGAAAAAGGAGTCTGTCCTTGAAGAACAGAGGAAGGTTGCCTATTAATCAAGAAACAAGCAGTTAAAAGAGCTTCAGACCAAAACTTCTTAGGCACATTAGATTGAAACATAATAGATCGAGCAATGTCAAGAAGATGGCGATTCTTCCTCTCTGCCACCCCATTCTGCTGAGGGGTGTGAGGACAAGATGTGCGGTGAATCATACCAACAGAGCTACAAAAGTCAGACATAGCCTTCTGAACATATTCCCAAGCATTATCAGACTGAAGAATTTTTATATTGCAATCAAATTGGACTTTAATTTCA
The DNA here is from genome assembly GCA_963693085.1 of Alisma plantago-aquatica. Lineage (NCBI taxonomy): Eukaryota > Viridiplantae > Streptophyta > Magnoliopsida > Alismatales > Alismataceae > Alisma > Alisma plantago-aquatica. The sequence goes on along the minus strand of OY856413.1, from coordinate 932,265,388 downwards.
GTATGAAAATGTTTCACAATAGACAACACGGACTCTCGACTTTTAAGAAGGTAGATCCATGTCATGCGTGAGAAATCATCGACAAAAGAGATAAAATAGCGAAAACCATTATAACTCTGGTCTTTTACAGGACCCCACACATCACTATGCACTAACTCAAAGAGACGAGAGGCCCGTTTATTGACGCGACTGGGATAAGATAACCTATGATGCTTTCCCAGTTGACATGACTGACACTCTAAGGAAGATAATTGGGACAATTCTGGTTCCAACTTCCGCAGGTTCTCCAAAGAAGGATGTCCATATCTGCAATGCCATAGCAAAGGGGAACCACTCAACAGGATGGATGGAGCAGAAGCAGGCATTTGGCGAGGTAGACTGTCACCGTTGAAAAGGTAGAGATCACCTTTCCTAGGCCCCCCACCAATCGTCTTCATACTCTTGAGATCCTGTAAAATAAAACACGAAGGTCCAAATATTACCCAACATTTTAGAGTGTCAATCAGTTTTGCAACAGAAAGTAGATTAAAAGGAAATTCAGGCACAAAGTGAACAGATTTAAGATCAATCTTGGGTGATAGGGAGACGGATCCACTAGCTAAAACTCTTTTCACTGAACCATCTGCCAGTGTAACAGATTGGTGAGGAATAGATGAGTCAATAGTGTAGAGCAATCTCCTCATACCAGTCATATGCTGAGAGGCGCCAGAATCATGAAAACTACTAGAGGGGGGGTGAATAGAGTTTTATAGATATTTTAACAATTAATTAACTCAAGCAACCACAAAGAAAATATTGGACAAGGAGACACAAGGGTTTAGAGTGGTTCCTAGCCTTAGCAAATACTAAGGTAGTCAGTCCACTACCCGGTTGCTTACCCAACCGGGATTTGAAAAGAAATCTATTTTATTACCTCGCAAGGACTTTACATAAAATACAATTTCTTTTCCCAAACCCTTCAAGCAGGCAAGCAGCCTTCACCTAGAAGTAATCGCCCAACCTTGAAGCAGCCTTCCCTTGAAGTAGATGCACCAACACCCGTTGCACCAACCTTCTGAAGTAGCTTCCCGTGCGATAGCCTTCTTGAAGTAGCTTGAAGTCCCCTTCTCCACCTGAGAAGTCAACCCTCTCCAATCCGCAGCCTCCAACCCTAGGAGTAGCAAGGAGAGTACAAAAGATACAAAGGAATAAGAAAGAAAACAGAAATTACAACTTATCCTTTAAGCCCAAGGCTTGATTTGCCTATATCAAGCGTGTAGATCTCCTAACCAATGTATATGACAATGTGATTGTAGTGGATAGGAGATACTAGCCTATGGGACACGAAATGGGAGCAATAGGAATGAATGGCAAGTATAGGAATTGCTCTATTGCTCTAAGACAGATTACAAGTGAAGTATAAGCTCAAGTATGTATGCAAGTGTAGCAAGTATGTATTTAGTGTCCTAAGGCTTGTCCTATTTATAAGAATGGTCAAAGGAAGCTTAAGGACGTTCTAGACAACTTCTAGGGGGTTCTAAGTGCTCAACTAGCCGTTAAGGATAAACTAGTTGCTTTTGCAACGGCTAGTTACTTTTTCTGCAGTTGCTGTCAGAGACCATCTCGGTCGACAATTGGTCGACCGAGATGCCTACTCGGTCGAGGACTTGTCGACCGAGAAGCTCCCTGGTTTAACGTTTATTTGCAACTGTTAACTGATGTGTCTAACGGCTAATTACAGAGATCGTCTCGGTCGAGTGAAGGTCGACCGAGACACCTATCGGTCGAGGACTTGTCGACCGACAGGCTTCTCTTGATCAAGTTATATGCAACTATGTCTAACGACTACTTTGGTCAATCTCGGTCGAGAAGTTTGTCGACCGAGAGTGTCTCGGTCGAGGAGTGTGTCGACCGAGATTGACTCTGTTTCAATTTATCAAATAAGGCACTAAGTGTGTGCATGAGTGTGCATAATGTGATCCTATTGGAGGGGATGACTTGTCTAACTATGGTGTTTAGCTAGGGAAGATCTAACGCTTGATTTACATGCAATCTAAGTACTTGTACATTATATAACTGTACAAGTTTTTACAATAGTGATTACATTGCATGAAAATAAATATGTAAGCTCGTGATTTCCCTAGTTGCTTTGTCATCCACCATAATCCTGCACACTCAAGTAGCTCGTTAGAATAATAAGAATGAAATGTTTGTCATCATCGAAACAAGGGGATTTATCATAATATCCAATTTATCCAACAAATCAACCACCCAAGATGAGGATGAGCCAGATGCTATGAGAGATGTTGCCTGATTACCAGCTGTAGATGCTAAATTTGCCGATGAAGAAGATGCTGATGATCCCATACTCATGTGCTGTGTCGCCTGAATAAACCGATCATACTCTTCTTGAGTGAGAGTGATGCCGGTGCCAGAGGTAGTACCCATAGTTGTAGAGGAGGATCCTGTAGTGGTGGCACAATGTGCTGCCCCCACAGGTGGTGCAGCAGGTCTTCCATGTTTCTTCCAACACTTCTCCACAGTATGTCCCGGTTTGTCACAAAATGTGCATTTTGGACGTGTCCCACGTCCTCTACCCATACCGGGGCGTCCTCCTCGTACAGCAGCAGCAACGGACGCATGAGATTCTCCAGAAGATATATCAGGAACAAAAGAAACAGACTCAAACAGAGATTGCTGGATCCTTGAATAAGCCTCCACAAGGCTGGGTAGTTTATCAGTAGCCAAGATAACGCTTCGAGCGGAGCTACACGTCGAGTTAAGCCCAGATAAGAATTTGGCTGTAACAAGATCATCTCTATCCTTTATTTGTTCTGCAACAGACACAGGATGATAATAACTTAGCTCTTGAGCAAGAGCCTGAATTGCCCCAAAATATTCCTCAAGAGATCGGTCACCCTGTTTTTCAGCGAACAAACGATCATAAATCATAAACTGACGGAGAGCATTCTTCTCTTGAGAATAATGTTGCTTCACTGCGTCCCATATTTCCTTAGCCGTAGAATAGAACATGAACCGTGCGGCGATTGCGGATTCCATACTGTTCCACAACCAAGTTTTCACGAGATTGTCATGTCGCTTCCATTCAGCATACCCTTCATCAGTAGAGGTCTTGGGACCCGAGTCAACATGTCTTGCTCTGTCACGAGCCTCCAAGACGGTGTGGATGGCGTTCATCCAAAGAAGATAATTTTTCCCGTTGAGTTTGATAGAGGCGATAGGCGACACCTCGTTGTAGATCATAGGTGTCTTGATGTCCTCCATTGTAAAACGGAATATATGACGGATTGATACACGTCAAGAAAGATGTGGTGACGGAGAGATACACGTCACACACATAAGACAACACGAGAAATGCGTTACTGACGCATTCACAGCCTCCAAATGATATTCCTAATCACACATGGAGGAGGTGTGATTAGGATGATGATTGAGACGAAGCTAGTCCTCCGGTGGTGTTTTAGACGACCGTTGGATCACCTGGAGATCCTCAACTGCTTTGTGATAGCGGCTACGGTAGGATTTAGAAATCTACCGCAGACCCAGATTGTCTAACGGTGGTTCTTCTCAGCAGGAGGATTATGCCAAGCCGACGGGTGGGAAGCAGCCGGCCTTCAAGGAGAGAGAGATCTGGAGAGGTCCTCCGGGGAAAGACGGAAGAAGCCCTAGATCGATCTCCGCTCTGATACCATGTAAGAAGAAATGAAGGAGAAAGAAGACGGGAACACCGTTCACATGTCGGCTGCAAGGAGCAGCAAACGTGAGTAGGACTTAAGCCTACTCACTTGTATTTATATATTAGGTTAAGTACATGAGGTACAAAGAGAGAAAACTGATAAAAAATAAATTCCATAAGTAAAATAGATCTAACGCCGGTTTGCCGTTCCGCCGCTGTGCCGGTGTCGATACCATCGACTTGAGTGTCGATGGTATCGACGGAGTATTAACTTGCGCCTGAACCAATCTCGATACCATCGACTTGAGTGTCGATGGTATCGACCGGAATGCAGCTTGCTTCAACATGAACCTGAACTGATCTCGATACTATCGACAGAATGTCGATAGTATCGACCTGGATGCAGGTTGCTTCACATATATATTGCACATATATAACGCGCACACATATATATGTATCATGGTATTAAAAAACCCGCCTTGAGGTTTACGCCTCGAGGCGAGGCTATGCTAAGTACGCCTCGAGGCTTACACCTCAATGCCCTAAACTGAGGCTTACGCCTCGAAATGTCTGAGGCTCGCCTCAAAGCACTGAGGCTTAGATGAGGTACAAGCCTCAGTTGTGGATGATAATGTCTTATGTTATCCACCAACTTTCTACTTTTAAGATTTTTGCAAACATTTTATTAAAAGTTTTCTATTCATTGTTGTCATAGTTGATTATCATTCTCTTATTAGTGAATCTATAACTACTATTTTATGAATGAGATCTTTCAATCTTCATTGTTAAATTTGTCTTTGTTTGCTGCTACTTTTTTTAATTTATTATGTAGGTGAATTTAATTTCATTGTTAACTAATTACGGATCCTTGATTCTAATAATTCTTAATGGATCTAATATTAAAATCATTAATACTCATTATTTGCTCATTCTTTAGTATTGTAGTAGTCAGTCTTTAGTCTCTATTTATCCTGATTAAGCTACAAAACCATTTGTATTTAGTCTTGGTTTGCTTGTCTATACATATTAATGTTTTACATACACATATATTAATATGTATAATTTATGTACACATATATGCACGTAATATAATTATGTATATACATGTATATAAATATGTATATACATGTATCTATTAATTTATTAGCGCCGCGTACATATTTCAAGGCTTACGCCTCAAACGCCTCGAGGCTTACGCCTTGCCTCTTGAGAGAAAATCGCCTCGTTACGCCTCACGCACTTTAAAACCTTGATATGTATACATATAGTGCACAATATATAAGTACATATGTATACATCTATTGCATACATATATAACGCATCAATGATACATACATATATATGTGTGTGTATTTACATATACACGATCACACACATATATATACACATAGATTAAGTTAGAGTCTTAAATAGTGTAAAATGAGAAAGTACATGAAAAAGTATATAATGGTAAGAAAACATTAAATATGAGTAATTCATGAATAATACGGGAATAATACTTAATATATTGTGACTATGCTCAAATTGGGAATTATTCGTTTGTTTGATACGTCTAGGGAATATTCACGTTTTAAACATGACATTTTAAAAAAGTCGGAGTCTACTGTCTTTCAAAACTTTCTCACAATGCTAAAACCATTTCCCGGCATTAGACTCCATCTAAGTGCCGAAAAACTACCATGAGGCTCTTTGACACCTTGGTCTAGAAAGCTGTGACGCTTGAAGAAATGATAGCTTTGCATGAGAATGAAACCTGAGATCTTGTTCCACCGCCCTCAGACAAGATTATTGTCGACTGCTGTCAGATCTAGTCCGTCAAATTCGATTTTGACGGATTGATTGATCGTCTCAAGGCTTGTCTGGTTGGGTAAGGCTTCACCTAGATATATGGAGTGGACTTCTATGATACATTTTTGCCAGTTACTCATATTGTCTCTGTTTGACTTGTTATCTACATAGCAACTAAACAAGATTGGCTCCTATATCAACTTCATATCAAAAATGTTTTCTTGGTTAGTTGGAGGAGGCCTATATGCAACAACCACCGACATTTATCATTCAGGGGAGTCTTCTCACGTTTGTCGTCTCAAACGGTCCCTCTCCATCCTCGAGCGTGGTTCAACAAGCTCAATGGTGTGACTGGTGTCCTTTCCTCTTTTTTTTTCCAGATCTTCTAGTAACCACAATCTCTTCTTCTTCTTCAAAACACCATTAAGATTCATCATTTTAGCTGTCTATGTGGATGATATTATCCTTATTGGCAATGACACTATAGGAATTTCAGCTTTGAAAGAATCTCTCAAATTCCATTTCCACACAAAGGACTTGGGCCATTTTCACCACTTCTTGGGTATTGAAGTTTTATGTTCGAAGAGTGGCATCACCAGTCACGTTAAAGATATCTCCTAGATCTTCTTGCTAATTCCAGAATGTTTGAATCCGAGCCTGGCTCAACAGTGAATTACCTCTCTAAAATCACGTCAGAGGGGGAGTCCTTTCATGATCTTAGACAATATTGATGCATGGTTGGGAAGTTGATTTACCTGACCATCACTTGATCACTCCTCTAGACATTGCTTTGCCAGTCAGCGTGGTTTGTCAATACATGGTTAAGCCCGTCATTGGTCATTGGAGCCTCGTACAAAGGATTCTAGGATATCTAAAAGGTGTGCCGAGAAGGGGTCTTCTCTACAAAAAGCATTATTCTCCAGAAATCTCCCCAACCTGCTATGTTGATGCAAATTGGGTCAGAGATGTTAATGATAGGAGATCCACATCTGGCTACTATATTCTCCTGGGAAATAAGTCCATCAACTGGCCAAGTTAGAAACAATTAATTGTCCCCCGTTGCATCGTTGAAGCAGAATATTGAGCTATCGCCCATGCTTGTTGTGAGATCCAATAACATCAATTCTCCATTAACTTGGCATTCCTATATCATCTCCGTTCGTCCTTAAATATGACAATCAAGCAACATAGCAAACGGCCATGTGAGTCATGAGCGCGCCAAACACATTGAGGTTGACTGCTACTTTGTATGAGATCTGATTCGTGCCAAAAAGATTGGCACTCCATATGTAGAGACTGGAGAACAAACTGCCGACATTTTCACCAAGCCACTTCCACCTTCCCCCTTTAACTACATGTGCAACAAGCTGGGAATACATGATGTATACTCTCCATCTTAAAAGGGAGTGCTAGTGTGATAAGTAATTCTATCTTATTTGCTTATTTATGACTAATGAGCCTCTCATACTTAATCCCATTAACGTCAATCTGGTTTATCATAATATATTCCACATGTACATCGTACCCTGATTCAAGTCTATATATACTAACTGTACTCCTTTTATTGTTAATAAGATTGCTCTCCAAGTTTATCACACTCTTCTCTCATGGAAAATAGGGTTCTTACTGTATGGACATTGACCTGATTGTCAGACTTGAGATCCATAGGATCTTTTTGTACAAGCCAAGCTCCTTTAATAAATAACAAATTCATAGTAATTCACATGTAGCTAGAGTCATAGCTCCATTTCTGACTCTGCATTGGTGGATCTTGCAACTACGGTTTCTTTCTTGCTTTTCTAGACACCCAATTTCCACCCAAAAATAAATAAGTACCTAGGAATGGACTTCATGTCAATACTGGATCCAACCCAATCATCATTTGAAGAGCCTGGCACTCGTAGATGTCCATGGTCTTAATTTAAGAGGCCCCTACTAGGGGATCTTTTGAGATTTCTTAGAATGTGTCACAACCTCCATGTGATGTGTACATGGCTTAGCCATGAACTAATTAATAGCACTTGTGGAAAAAGCAATGTTAGGCCGAGTGACAGTCAGATGAATCAATTTTCCAACGAGTCATCTATATCTCAATGGATCATCAAGAAATCCCCCCTACTCCATGGACAGTTTGGCTTGGCCCCAAGCATTCTTGTCTCAGTAAGAAGATCTAAGACATAATTCCTTTGAGAGATCACTATCTTAGACTTGAACTTGGCAACTTCATTCCCCAGGTTATATCTAAGAGGACTAACCAAGTCCTTTGTTTTAAATTGGCCGCGTATAAAAGATTTCAACTCCGTAATGCCATGCCTATCGTGTCTAGTAATCACAATATCATAAACATATACTAGTAGAAAGATGCTTCTAGATCTTTGTCACCTATAGAAGACTGAATGGTTCATAGTGCATCTCTAAAGACCAAACTCATATAGAGAGCCGTTGAATGTGCCAAACCAAGCATGAGGTGATTGATGAAAGAGACTTGTGAAGATGAGATACTAAATCAGACTCCCCCTAAGTAACAAATTGAGGTTGTTGCTCCCTATAAATCTCCTCATGCAAATCACCATGCAAAAATGCATTCTTAACATCAAGCTGGTGGAGAGGCCAACAATGAACATCAGCTAGAGTTAAGATGATGCATTCTAATGACAACTTTGCTGTAGGAGAGAAGGTCTATGAGTAATCCTCACCATATACCTAAGTGTAGCCCTTGATTGCCAAGTGTGTCTTGAGCCTACTAACACATCCATCTGGACCCACTTTGACATTGTTGACCTAACAAAACCCAACTACAAGTTTCCTCGTGGACGTGAAACAAGGGATCATGTCTTATTTTGGGCAAGTATTGACATCTCCTCCACATCATGACGCCAACCTAGGTGATCAAGGCAACTGAAACAAACGAGGGTATATAGTAGATGGTAGAGAAGAAAGAAAAGAAAAACATGAAGGTGAGAGATGGTCATATGAAACAAAATTAGATATTGAATGTATAACATTCTTGAGTGTGTAAGACTTGACACCTTTGCTTAAAACAATAGGAAGATTTTGTTGAGGAGGTGCTACCTGAATTTCTGACGATCATTCACCTGGAGGAGTTGAACTGGCAGGTTCTTCTATACCATTTGCATTGATGCTTGAATCAAATTGTCCACTCGTGTACCTGCACGACGAGTGTAAATCTGAGTGATCAATAGTCTAGAGGAGTCTGGTGGAATTCGTTTAGTAGAAGCATGACTACTAGAGGACTCAACAATGATAGGAAGAGGTTAAAGTTCCTCCACAACTACACGTGTCACTGAAGAATTGTCCTCATATAGGACGTGTCTTCAAAAAAGGTGACATCGGAAGATACAAAGAAATGACGTAAGATAAGAGTATAACACTTGTACCCCTTCTAAACCGGGAGTACCCAAGAAACTACATTATACTGACTCAACTTATTTGTATTTGGGCCAAGAACATGGACAACACATGCTCATTCAAACACTCGTGGTGTAACATTGTACAATGGCTTTAGAAGATGAGTATTTGGAAAGGTATATGATTATGGAAAACAATTGATGCCATACATTCGATGGGATAGGTGGCAGTAAGAATTGCATCTCCTCAGAACTCTCTGGGAACATGCATATGGAGAAGGGTGCGACCGGGCTCCATTCTATGCTGAATTTTCCTCTTAGTCACGACATTTTGTTGAAAAATGTGTGGGCATGATTGGTGGATGATACCTTAGGTAGAAGTGAAATGAGTCAACTCATGGCTTACCCTAGCATTGTTACAATCAAATAATACTATTTTTCTTTTTAAATTGATTTTCCACCTAAACACAAAAAGATTTGCAAATGTGAAAACTTTTGATCTTTCCTTCATCAAATAGAGACATGTAGCACGAGAATAATCATCAACAAATATAATAGAATATCTAACATTCATTGAAATCATCAAATTTTTTGTTCAAGTTTCGATAGATGCAATCTTGGTAATAGATCTCATCGAAATCGACAATCGCATGATTTCCTAGCAGATCCAACTGAAACAGATTTTTCTTCTTCGAAATTTCAGTGAAACCTCATTCCTTGTCTAGTAGAGGGGGCAGGGATATATCCTAATATTAACTTAGGATAATAAAAAATAATATCAAAATTACCTTACCTCAAGCTCCAATACTCCCCCCCCCTCACACAACAAACTCCGCAAAACAATTGAAGAATGTCACCAACTTCGATTGATGTCGAGGAAGTTGGAGAATTTTTACTTGGGCCAACTTTTTCAAGAAATGGGCCGATGTCGATGACAAGGTCCGAAATATCGAGGATGTCATGGAAAATGGGGATGTTTATGTGGGTTTGACATCGTCAACTGTCAACACCGACAAAATCGTCCACATTTTGCCAACTTTGACGATTTTTAATACCATGTCTGGGACCAAACTTTGAGTTTCTAAAGCCGCATGACTAAGACTACTATGCACCACCAACGAGTGATGCATCGACACTTGTAGTAGAAGACTTTTGCAAATAGTAGAGTCCATCCAGTTCATATCCTTTGCTAATCCTCCTTGCTTCAAGTCCTCTATGACAACATTATTTGGTAGGAAAGTGACCAAAGCTTGAAGAGAGCGAGTAATTTCTCTAATAGATAACAATTGAAAGGAAAATGA
>OY856413.1:932240255-932252755 GCA_963693085.1 Alisma plantago-aquatica | reverse complement strand
ATATACCACCGTACAGTAGCGAATAAAACGGGGAAAAACGTTTAAAACGCGAATAAAACGGAAGTCGCGTTTAAAACGCGAATAACACGTATAATACGGCAGGACAGTATTAAACGACTGTCACATACGACAGCTGAATTATACGCGTTTAAAACGCGAATTTTTGAAAAAAAACGCTGATTATTGTGACTATGCCACAGACCACCACTAGCCTTAACTGCACGCTTTTGTCCACTCACGCGCAAGCCATGATCAACTTCCCGACTGGTCACCCATCCTAGTACTACTCCAAGCTGTGCACGCTTAGCTATGGAGTTCTTTAGAGATGGGCTCCCGGAAAAGGAGGTGCACCTTGGTGATATGGGTAGTCCAATCAATCCTTTTAAGATCAACTTATCCGAGGCCTCAAATCCTGGGATGTTACAATCTCCCCCACTTAGACTCTTGACGTCCTCGTCAAGTCTCAACTATATGGCCTCATAATCTGACCCCATTTCAGTACAGACCCACAATGGCCCATGGTCACCCAGCTCCCGATTACGGAATACCAGCGCAAGGGTGGCTACGTCAACCATGGACAACCCTTTCCTACATGCCTGGACCGCACAACTCAAGACTGGCATGTCACATGCCCATGTGGGCCCCACCTACTGGAGGGGTTATGGCTCTGATACCATTTGTAACACCCGGGCCCACTGCCCAAGGCTCTAGCAAGGTTTTAGGAATGACGACTGGCCCCACAGACCACCACTAGCCTTAACTGCACACTTTTGTCCACTCACGCGCAAGCCAGGATCAACTTCCCGACTGGTCACCCATCCTAGTACTACTCCAAGCTGAGCACACTTAACTATGGAGTTCTTTAGAGATGGACTCCCGGAAAAAGAGGCGCACCTTGGTGATATGGGTAGTCCAATCATTCCTTTTAAGATCAACTTGTCCGAGGCCTCAAATCCTGAGATGTTACAAAGACACCTGATGATTCGCCTCTTCATGAGAGGTTTCTACAACCACCATGTTGGAAGGGTTAGTGGGAAAGCCATGTAGCTCGTAATAAGTATCTTTGGTATGCCTTATTTTGCCACCATGGACACATTTTGGGCGTTGACAGAGTGCACCATGACCAACACAAAGTCCCCTAGAAACCTCTACCCAAACTGCGACCTCTAGCAGTAGTTCTTTGGCATAATGGGTGACTAAGGCTGACTTGTCACCTGGTGATTAATCGGAGGAAACTGTCTTGCTCTAAGAATGTATGTGAAACACGTGAGTAGGCATCTGCCAAAGATGCACCTCAACCCCAGAAGGAATCTGACTGCGGACACCCTCATGCTTAATGATGAAGTCTGGCCATAATCACCGTCATTTGATCACATTGCTTCTGTATCTCTTGAAGATTTGTAGAGAGAATAAATAACTTTTGTAGGTTATGAGTCGGGCATATTACATCACCATCATATTGCTTCAGCAACTTACCTCCTTGTTTTAGACCATATAGTTCTACCATCATATCATACATGCAAGATACATTATTGTAGTACATTAATTGAAGATGATTGAACCATAGTTGCATGCCTCAAAGTGATTTTTCATGTCTGCTATCTATGTCTCCGTACTGTTCTACAACGTATTTAACAAACTTGCATCATGTTGTTCCCATTGCTTAAGCCCATCAAGATCTATAGGTGGTTTTTCAATGTGGTCTTTGATGCGTCCTTGGCCTTTGAAGAATATCTTCACGATCCTACTCCACTGAGCAAAGTTCATATCATTCAACTTTCTGTTGGTGTTGCATGATTCTGAATAGTAACAGTAGACTAGACAGTAGTAGCAGCAACCTCCTATGTCGTGACTACAACAAGAGGAAGAAGAGATCAAGTTTATTTGTTGGACCAGAGGGACAAATGGACCGACGGGGTTGATGAAATTGTGCAAAAAAAGGTTACTGCGACAGTAACCAGCAGTATACCAACTTGAGGAGAAGAGATTTCTGACCCTCTTTCTTGCTGCAGATGCAGAGGACGACCCCCCACATCGGTTCTAGGGGTTGGGGCGCCCTACTAGATCAAGGAAAGGAGGGAAAGTGATGCACTTACGCCCTTCATAATGAGCTGCCAACTAAGCAGCAGTAGCTGCTGTTGCTGAAGCTGAAAAAAAGGACAGAAGAGGGCTCCACGATAGACGCAGCAGCTGGAGGAAGACACCTCAAGGCTGCTGGGGTAGAGGAAGACCCACCCCAACGTTGCCTTTGACGAACACTCCTTTGAGGAGCAGGAGCGAGTTTGGTGACTGTCGTGCTATAGTAACGTACTGTAGCAGCAAGGTAATTGTTGAAGGAAAACAATGTGACGGCTGCAGTTCCCGAGATTAATTAGGGTTTTATACCCCATGCTCTGATACCGTGTTCGAGACGCCGGATTGACAGAAATCCTCGACGTAATTGTATATTGGGTTGTGTGCGTATATATATACATAAAGTTTTACAAACTTAATACATGGGTTCGTGAGACTTTACCTATATTATAAGTAGGTCCCTATATATAAACAGTACTGTATTAACAATATGAAGAATGGTGCAGTCTTACTGGTTTGTTAAAAAAATTGCTCAGCAGTAGACCTTAAGTAAATAGTTTTGAGTACTGAATATAATAATTCATCAACAAAGTTGATTAGACATTAAATGGTTTTGGCAATATCTCAATGTGGTCCTACTTCCACATGATAAGAGTTCTGAAACCTTCACATTATCTCAAGTATTGGGGTAGCCAGCATTTGCCTTCTCAATGTGGTTTCACGAAATTTTCTATTGTAGAAGACACTACCATACATTCCAACTCAAAAGGCTTACTTGTACTTGTCATTTACCGCAGCCCAAATTCTGGCTTATTTCCTGCTGGCCCCTATGCTGCACAATTTGTGTGAATATCATACTTGCATCACTTGCCAAGAGCACACTCCAGAATACAAATTCTGCAGTGACATGTAGGAGAAGAGTCATGCAGGCACCAATTTCATGGAAGGGTCAGGTGAGGTGTCAGCCCCTAAGCATGAGGATTCTGCGTGCAAAAATGGAAACGGCCAGCCACCTTTGACTACCTTCAGGTTATGTATCAAGGAGAGTTGGTGACTTGGTTCTTTGGTGAAGCAACATCCTTGTGAAGAGGTTACTCCTCTCTAGAGCCTCCATTTCCTTTTCCCAAATGTTCAACATCTTCAAAGATCTGAGGAGAAATGATAATCTGGCTGAAACAACTTCTTCCAAAGTGACACAGATGTAACATGGATTGGCAATATCAGTGAAATGAAAAACGGGCTGAGCGGCCGATTAAACGGCCGATTAATCGGCCAGACACCCAGCCCGTTCGATTTTTGCTAAAATCGCCGGTTAACTTTTTTTGTAATTAATCGGCCGTTTTTTCCGTTTTTTGCCCTTTTTTCCCGTTTTTTGGCCGTTTTTTGTCCGTTTTTTTTAAATTTTGCTGTACACCTGTAACTTTATATAAACTATATGGCCCCAAGTATTACTGACTATAATATATTAAACTTAAATATCCTATGATAAGCCTAGTCTAATAGAATGCATACTTGTATGCAAGTTGGGATAATAGGGTACTGTTGTAAAGTGTAATTTATACAAGTAAAATATATGTAATGTAACTATTATCTAATTTTAGAATGCATACTTTAGTTAGTTGTACTGCTGTAATGTATGACTAATTGATGATATGCACATATAACAATAAGTTAGAAAGGTATCCAATAATGAGTCTATTGTTTACTGTATTCAAGTTGGGATAATAGGGTACTGTATTCAAGTTGGGATAATAGGGTACGTAACCATTCAATTAATCATTTAACAATCAAGATTACGTTTTAAATATAACTCCGCGATCCCAGGGTACCCTATCCTCTGTGTTGTCCCCATTAAACCCCTCATGATCCACCTATAAGTGAACCAATTTCTAGGGTTGAGTCACATGACACTACTCGTAAGTAGCCCACTCCTTAACTCATGGCAGGCTAATGAGTCTCATGGCACTACACGTAGGTAGCCCAGTTTCTAACTCTCGGTAACCTAGACCTTGCTCTAGGATTACCCCTTTTTTTTAGCCTTTTCAAAGCAATAGAGGTGGACCCGGATCTAGTCAGTTATATACTCACATTTATAGTGATAATCATAGTCACTTTATAGTTGCATGAAATAAATAAACATCCAACAATTATTTCCAAGCAACCGATTCAAACTTCGGGAATCGCCGTGAAACTAGAGCGACTATTCATAAGCGTAACCACATACTTGATTTGATGAGTCATGCAAAATATTCAACATATACTTCATGTATATACAGTCAAGCCAATCAACAGATCCAAGCAAGTAATTCAATCATCACATAATTCCTGAAAAGAATATGTATTCTATTTATTACACACTTTATCAAGAATCTACTTTATTGACTTGGATTCACCTTCTAGTGTTTCTAATCCACATTAAGGTTTCATTAATATTCATTAGGGTTTCTAAGATTAATTTCTCAAACTTTATCCTTTTTAGGTCAACAAATCCTACAATACTCTTTTCGATTTATATGAACCTTAATTGCTCAACTATCCATTTTAATAGTCTTTTATACCCAAATTGACTTAGGATCATCATATCCCTATTCATTCATGGATTTGAACAATTAAAACAATTAAAAGACATATTCTCCTAAATTAGGGTTTTTAAGCTCATTAATGCGCAATCATGCACGAAACCCTAAATTAAGCCAGTTATATAAAAAGATCACCTTTTTAGATCCTATTTTCACTTTTATTAACAACATGTTAATCTCAGCTTGAATTATCCATTGAACAACATTAAATCCATCTATCATCAAATCTAAGGGTTTTTCATTAATTGAATCATTAAAGATGATAACTTTATGTACTTTTCAAATTTCAAGAATATTTATGCATATAAACTCTAAATTAGGCTATTCACGTGCAAAGTTATTCCTTTTTGAACATAATGTACCTTTTTACATTTAACAGGTTAACATCAACCCTAAAGATCCATTAAACCTTATTAAACACATTAATCATATCAAAATAGGGTTTCTTAATCTTTAATTCATTAAAGATGATAATTTACACTACTTTTTGAATAGCATGCAAAATTAGGATTCAAACATAATTTCTTTGTGTTCCTCTCGTTCTGATGATCAATTTTCATATATAACTTGTTTTAATCCGAGTTTCCTAGAATTAATTATGATTTTAGCAAAATGTTACTTACTTGGCCAATCAGGTTGTGCCACGTGTGCTCCATGCAACGTTGCCCTTTGTTTGGAAAACATAACGAAATGACCGTTATGCCCTCCCATAAGTCAGTCGACGTTGTAGCCCGCGGAGGGTAGTTTTGTCCATCTTGGCTCTCCCTTCTTCAACCTCGGGCTGCTCCAGGGTTGCTGCCCTAGCCGCCGAGCTGCAGCAAGTGTGGGCGCGCCCCTTCCTCCTCAGGGCTCGGGGGTTGCCGCCAAGGGCCGCCCCAACTCCGCCACACCTGGGCGCAGCTAGAGCACCCCAAAACCCACGACCTAGCTGGTCGTTTCCGTGCACGACGGGCCTGCAACTGCGACCGTCGTTGCAGCTGTGCTGCTGCTATGGTGCTTTGCTTCGGGCATGGCGGCTCCGGTTAGGGATTGCCTTGGCATCGACTCGTGACCAGCTACCATTGCAACCACATCTGGATCTTCCGTTGCTTCAGGATCTCGTGGCTTCTCATGGCTTAGGGTTTAAGGATGAAAACCAAGAAGAGAAAGAAAGAGCAGCGTGGGACTCCTCTCCTGGACTCGGTCCAGGGCTCCCTTTTTATAGATGAGGGTAACCACGTCCTATGATGCTTGCTTGCAAAGCAATAAAGTCTTTCCTACTAGGAATCAGATTCCTTCATGAAAAAACAAGCTTCTCTCTCTTAACTTAATCCTTTAATATTCCTTTATTATTTAGGTATATAGGAAATTCGAAATTCCTCTTTCTTATCCTCTTTATTCTTGCTCTTTAATCCATTAGAACAAATTTCTATTTTCTTTTAATAGAAATTACTTCCTTTTTCATAAAGCCACCAAAATCATTAATAAAGTATCATATTATCTTTTATTTTGCAAATTTTGGTATTTTCTCTTTCCTCTTCCTTCATTGGGGCTCCTTGTACCCCAAGAAACTCTATTATTTCGAAATTACTTTTTAAGGATACTCATTATCCTTCTAGATGCATCTAAATGCATTATTCCCCATTATCATGTGTATTTCTTATTAAAATATCTCTTTTTGAGAATTTCTCTTTATTTTTTTATTTTCCTCATTGGTATTCCTTTTATCATTAGGAATCCTTGGAACACGAAATTCCACAAAGGATCACTCAATTATACCTTTTTCCACTTACCATTATTTTCAATTTCTTTCTTCACAAGAAATATTTAATTAATCCTTTCTTTTCTCATTGCTTTCTTTTTGCCACTTTGGACTCCTTGGAATCCAAGGAGCCTAAGAGGCACAAAATCCCTCTTTGGATTTGCCTTCTAGAGGTTTCTATTTCATTCTTTTCTCAAATATTCAATTATTCATTTACTAATTGAATTTCCTTGTTATTTGGGCCCAATAGCCAATAAAGCCCACAACACAAACATCAAGGCTATTGTAAACGAAATCCATTTATTTGAAGCAAATTGTACCATTATTTGTTCAAATATCTTTGATATGAGAAATTACATTTCTCACCAAATGAACCCAAAAATTGGGGTTGTAACACCCTCTCCTTTATATAGGAGAGGGGAGACGTCCTAAGACTTAAGACACAAGTAATCTAAACGGGCTGAGATACAAAAGCCCACTAACTAATTAACCTATTAACTAAATAGGCTAATATATACTCTTTAACACTCCCCCTCAAGCTGGATCATGGGTGAAACACATGCCCAAAGCTTGGAGGTTACAAGACTCGATAAAACGATAAAAGAAATGATAGATGGAAGATAAAAGATAAATATCACTCCCCATACAAAAGATTGATACTCCCCCTTAATTAATACTCCCCCTGAACCATTTGGTGACAATGAGAGAGATCCTCGGGCTTTGAAGGTAATTGGAGTGCACCTGGAATGAAGAGCATCTGAAAAATAGAACCTGATACTACATCGGTAATTTGCCACTTTGAAGGCTAATATATACTCTTCTTTGAAATTGTATTCTGCAGACTGGAGATCCTTGGGCTTTGAATGTCTTTGGAGTGCACCTGGAATGAAGAGCATCTGAAGAATAGAACCTGATACTACAACGGTAATTTGCTACTTGGAGCAGACAATCCTCAACACCATCACTATGTCATCTTCATTGGATTACATACTTAACGTGGCACGAGCGCGGATGCCCAATGTCGATGTAGCAGTAGATGAATCTTCGAATTGTCTGAACAGTCATGCATAACGTGGCACGAACACGAATGGACGATATGCTGGTGATACGATACATGTACCATAAAACTCTGACGCATGAACCTTGGGGGCTTGATGGGAAAGGAGAAAGTCCCAAGTAGATCAACAACAAGTGATGTCAAAATAGCAGATGCGGCTCGGAGAAGACGTGATGATGCAACTCGGTGAAGATAAACTGGATGAATCAACCTTGCAGAAGTAGATTGGCAGGCTTGTTGAGTTTCTGAAAACTCCGAAAAAGCACCCATCTGTCTCATGTAAATACAGCTGAAGAAGTACACCATCAACACCTGACGTACATAACGCGGTACGAACGCGGATAGCTCGGTGTTGACGTTGAATGAAGATTCTTCAATGCTGTCTGGAAGTAGAGAATGGATGTGCTGAACAATGCGAAGCTCCATGAAGATAATAGCCTGGAACATATATAGTCTGAATACATATATCATCTCTTCTCATACTCTCTCTGTCATACATATTCTCTCTCACTCACTCTCTCTCTTCTCATTTCTTCCTCTCTCTATCCCCCCCCGCACACCAAATACGACGAGAGTGAGTTTTGGTGTGGAGAAATGGATATATGACCCCTCGTACTGTGGAAAGGGATACACACATGATATGGGTGGGTGGGAAAAGAATTGGTGGATTTGAGAGAAATTTATGTATATGGAGATGTGTAATATGTGGAGAATAAAATCGATAACCGGAGAGAATATGCAAAATGGGTCAATGTAAGATCCGGATAGAAAAATAAATGGATCTAATTCCGAAAAATCCGATTAGGCTAAAACTTGGATCCGATTAGCAAAGATATGACCGATTAAGGATCCGAATAGGCATAATGAATATGGGGGGAATCAATAACTGGGAGTAGACATAGATGGGAGGTGATGGTGGAGTGATGAAGATAGTCGGGAAGGTGATGAAGAGCAGCAACTTGCGGGATGTAGCAAAAAAAAGGCCGAATTATGTCACTTAGTTGATGTAGCACTGGGTCGTAACAGAGGAGATGACAAAGGGTCTCCTGCACGGCTCCGGAGATATTGCATGCCAAGAGGATGCATGCGGAGCCAAGGGCGGAGCCTCTCCACGAGCGACGATGAAGGCTGATGCTGAGGACGTCAAGAGATGGCCTGTGCAGAATTCGGTACTATCGAGTTGACGTCGATAGTATTGAGATCTTTCTGGACGGTGGGTAGCAGGTTAACGACGATTGATTGCTGTTTGATGGCGATGATGGCTGCTTCTGCAGTTGGCGGCGCTTACAATGCTGCTGCTAGATGGTGATAGTGGGGTCGATAGGCGGCGAAGGCACGGAGATGGCTGCTCGGAGGCGATGGGAATATAGCGGCACTGGTGTTGTTCGTGGAATACAGGCAACAGAGGTGGAAGGCGGCGGGTAATGATGCAGCGATGGCAATGGATATATGATGGCCGGAAAGGAGATCACCGACGGTAAGGTTTGGATTTGGAAAACATAGATCGCAGGTCGGGAATTAGCGCTGACGTACTGATCTATGTGAAAGTGGAAGAAGGAGAGCCATGGAAGCCGGAATTGCCTAGTAGGCAGCCGGCCTAAGCCATGGCAGCGGCGACGGCTGCCCGTATGCGGGGGATCTTCCCCTCGGTTGCTCTCTGGAAAAGACGAGCGGCGGCGGCTAGGGCTGCATGCGCACCGGAAAGGAGAGGGAGGAGGGGCGGCGGCTAGGTTTCCCTCAAGAGCAAACACGCTCTGTTCACGCAGGAATTACTGTTCACTCCGCGTACTGTTCACGCCGCAGTTACTGTTCACGCAGTCGTTACTGTTCACCGCTCGGATACCATGTAGAGAATAAGATTAGATTGAATGCAATGTGATGAATATAAGACTAGACACCCTCTCCTTTATATAGGAGTGGGGAGATGCCCTAAGACTTAAGACGCAAGTAATCTAAACGGGCTGAGATACAAAAGCCCAGTAACTTATAAACCCGTTAACTAAATAGGCTAATATATACTCTTTAACAAGGAAAATTTGAGATATTTTACTTCCAAAATGATAGAATTATACACATTTTTTTAGTAATGTTTTGTGACTTTTGTCAAAATAAAATATTAGAAATACATTCCCATGCACACCGAAATTAGGAGGCTTCCATGGACCTCTCCACTAGGATCATACAGCCCAGATACAAATTTAGTGTTCTAGAAATAAACGATATGTCACACTTATTCTATCTTGATTTCATATCGCTCTGATCTCATTTGAGTGTCATGCTTGATACTTCACAAATTCTCTGTTTACTTGAATTTTCTCATGCTATTGATGAGCCTCTGCGGTTGCTTTTGTTTCAGATTTCTTTCCTTTATGCATTTGGTCTAAGTATTTGATCTTGTTATGGATGCTTGCAGACTTGATACTCATACTTGTTACTTTATAGACCACCTTGAAAGTAACTTTAGTTCATATTATCTCTTCACTATGCAGTCTATAATATTTTGTATTTGTATTCCATATAATATGTAACTTGAGTGCATTAAAGTAAACATAAATTTTGCTCAAACTTTAGTTTACAGACCACCTTGAAAGCAGTTTTGCTTTATATCGACACTGCAAACTGCAGTGTTTAACATCCGTTCGCATCTTCTGAATGTTTCTCTTATAATATGTAGGTTGAACATGTTAAAGCAGAAAGAAATTTGCTTGCTCAAGTTGCTAGCCACTGTATTGTGAAACTATACTATTCGTTCCAAGATACTGAATACCTTTATCTGGTAATGGAGTATCTTCCTGGTGGTGATATGATGACATTACTCATAAGAGAGGACACACTAACTGAAAGTGTGGCCAGATTTTACATTGCTCAAACGATTTTGGCGATAGAATCTATTCATAAACATAATTATATCCATAGGTTTGTCATACATGAACCTAGACCTACTCTTGCTTGATAATCGAAATGCTAAATTCTATTGAGACACTGATGTGTGCATTTTTTCAGAGATATTAAGCCTGATAATCTTCTATTGGACAAGAATGGTCACATGAAGCTCTCTGATTTTGGACTTTGCAAGCCACTTGACTGCAACAAATTATCCACATTAAATGAAGATGAACCATTAGATGATGCAGATCTAACGGAGTCAATGGATGTTGATGGAAGTTTCTCAAATGCAAACGGAAATCGGTGGAAAAGTGCTCAAGAACAACTTCAGCACTGGCAGAGGAACAGAAGAAAACTGGTAACACTGTCCTAGTCGACTAGCTTACCTGTGTTATTTATGTTGTCTTTGAATCTGTTTAGTAGTGAAATAATTTTGTTACGGTTGTGCTAACTTGTTAAAACTTTCAGGCTTTTTCCACAGTTGGCACACCTGACTACATCGCTCCTGAAGTACTTCTGAAGAAGGGCTATGGCGTGGAGTGCGATTGGTTTGTCTTGTTCCTTTTACTAACATCGATATCTGTTTCAACTATAAGAAAATTGTTATAGGTGTAAAAGTTGCAATTTCATCTAGTTGAAGAATTCTCTGTTATGCACCTTAATGCTTCTCTTATGCATTTATGCACTAACAGGTGTATTTGCCACTAACCCAGTTTGCTGTCTGCCATTAAAAGTTGTTGAAAAAACTATTTATTCCATCTAATTTTCAATATGTCCTGGATTTTTCGTTATTGATTGAGGGGGTTAATCTAATGGCTAGAGCAATAATATATAACAAAATGTGTTATATTCATTATTTTCCCTTTCTTTAAGATAACTAAAATTTAATGTTTAATGTGAGATTTAAAGTAATTTGGGTTCAAGATGATACTATGACCTCCACTTCAAAATTTTCATATGCTACTTAGGTGCCAATTGGGAGCTGCTAGGGGCTTCCAGCTTGTTCCAATGCTCCTGCATAGGTTAATATAGGCGTCTCTGATACTCCCCTACATGAATCTATCGCAGTTACTGAAGTAGAACAGCTGGATATGGCCTCTGTGCAAAGAAAAGATGTGAGTAATCTGGATATGCCTGACGCATATTGGATGAGTGCGTCCGTTTTAACTTAATATTGGGCCAGTTGCATAGTAAACATTTTGAAACCATCCAAATGTTTCTTGATCTATTATAAGAGACATTATATAATGTAGCCTAGTTCATGCTTTGTTTAATATTCATATTATGAGATGTATCCCAGCAATATTACTTTCATTAGACACACATATGCTGATCTACATGCATACATAGACATTTGCTGTGTCCTAGATTTTATAATTAAAATTAATCTAACTGTTTCCTTATTTAATATAAGACACATTATATAATGCAGCCTAGTTCATGCTTTATCTAATATTCATATTATGAGATATATCCCATCAATATTACATTTATCAAACACCCATACATATACAGATCTACATGCATACATAGACATTTGTTGTATCCTAGATTTTTTTAATTAATATTTTATATTCTAGTCCTTGTACCCTCACTGCTTTCCTATCCATGTGACTTAGACAATGATTGTGGTTTTGAATATTTATATAGACAGAGAGTGACCTATCTACAATAACTGTGATAATGAAAAGATGTAAACTTATTATGTACAAAATTCAGCCCATATGCTCAAGTAGTAAATGATAAATGAAATAATGACCATACTGTAGCATTCCATTATGTCATCTAGACAACAGTAAAGTAAGTTCTGTACAAGGAGCTTAGATTTGTGCATGAATCTAAATATTGGCATCTATTCCTTGTTGCTTTTAGCCAATAGGCAATGTTTGGAGGGCCTTGTTCTCGCAGATTTGATTATGAATATATGTGATTATTTCTCTTGACGCCATGTGATATCAAAAGAAAGTTTGTTTCTGCTCTTTCTTGGGCATTGTTTGCGGGTAAGGAAATGAGTTATCATAAGAGGGCGTTTGAAGTTTTGTTGAGTCAATTTTTTGCTGTTGATTGTGTTTCTGTATGAAGAATTACTTTATAAATATTTATTTTTCCAGTCTTGTTGTTATAAATTAGAAATCTTTTTATCTTACTTTAAGAGGTGGAACTT